>PVHY01001461.1:122196-157873 GCA_004024945.1 Uropsilus gracilis
GGAAGGGAGGGGAAGGTGGGAGATTACAATGTTGTGAAATTTATATATAAATAAAAAAAAAAAACAGCTGGGTGTGGTGGTGTGCGCCTGTAATCCCAGCTACCTGGGAGGCTGGGATTGGGGATCGCTTGAGTCTGTGGTATCCCAGACAATATAGTGAGACCTAGTCTCAAAAAACCAATAAAACAAAAAGTTAGGCTTTCAGAAGATGAACCTCACTGACATCCTCTGAACAGCTGCTGATCTTTGTGTAAGACACAGATTCCCCAAAATTCTAGTCATAGACCAGAAGTAACTATTTCTGTTGATTGAATAAACACACCAAATGTGAGTGTTAGAATTTAACTTTCCAGTGATGAAGATCTACTCCTTATTTCCGTGTCATTTTTGTTTAGTCAACACATGCTTTGTGTTCCTTGGTTTCCTCTCACATGTAGCTTGGGAGCACCCTTGGACACTAGCATCCATGCACCTACCCTTTACAAGCGTGCCATGGTCATTGTTATTTCTACTCTGCTGTAACATCCAGAAATATGAACTTGTCTTTTATGTGGGTTTTCAAAAAATTGTTTCACAATGAGCAATTTTATTTCCCTAAAGATTTCTAGTCATCTTTGAAATGGAGGCATACAGGTCCTATTCTTTTAAATTAAATAGCAGGTATGGTTCACTTTTTTATTTCCAATTGTTCAAATAAGGTTTCTTGGTTACCACAAGAAAATATTAATTAAGTCAATTAAAAGCAGAAATTTGGTTCTGTGCTGAGTAGAAAGTTACCTAATAGTAACTTATTTAGTGTCCTTGTGAATACAGCTTTTTAATATACCACCAGGGAGTAGATTCGACTTTGTGATAATTTGGATTATTAGGTATTTAAAAAATAAAACCTCAGCTAGAATTGCACTTTTAATACAAACAACATTCCATTATGTTGTCAGCTCCCTAAGGAGAGTTACCCTTTCTTTACTGGAAGTACCTTTTGCATTTACACAATTGATGTTCAGAAAAAGAGTTCCAGATAATAATAGTGTCATAAAAGGAAAGGTTAATATCTATTTCTATGCAAAAATGAGATGAGAAATGCATGATTTGAGAAGTTTGAAAAGATGAAAATTCTGTGATGCTGGGAAGAATTATATTTGAATGAAATATATTTCATAATATCTTGAATAGTCCAACTATGGTTTAGGAGCAGTCCTGCAAAAAGGCAAGGATTTGGAGATATTTATCAGTCAGAAAATACATTCAGATTGGGGATTTATTTATTTATTTTTTACTTTGCTACTGCGAAAATTCAGTTAAGTGCAAATCTAGTGATGGAGATGATACAGAATAATAGGGAATTTATATTTCTTCTTACTATTCTGATTATCTTTGTATATAAACACATAGATAAAAGTACAGTTTCATATAAAAAAAGGAAATTGATTCTTCCCCATTTTTAATTTCCTATCAAAAGATTATTTATAACAGAAAACACACCCTGGCCCATACAATTTGACACTCACTTATAGACCCTTATTTTCAGGATATATTTTATTTTGGGGGTCCCTGTGTATATTACTAGCAAAGACATAACTTGCTCACTTAGAGCTGACTATAAGCATGCCTTAGTTGAGTGCTAATTTTCTTTTCCCTAATCTCTAATATAAGCATTACATAAACAAAAATATTATTTTTGATCTTCTGAGTATTTTCTGCAATATTCAGAAAAAAATGACATATCAATTCAAAGAAAATGAAAAATCAAACAACTATTTTCCCAATACTTAGGAAAGATCAAAATGGTTCCTTAGAAGGAAAGGTGAGATTAGTAGTTTTATCAAAATTTACTGCCATTATCCTTAAAGTGATTTTGCTTCTTGCACTAGTTTTTGCTTATCAATTCCCATGAATCTTCATGTGCCTTCTAGGAGGTGAAATGATAAATCATTGTCATTGCTATTTACATAGAAGGCAATAATGCCCAGAGTTTTTAGGATGAGTAGCGGAAGGTATACAGATTATGTGTGGCGACAACTCAGGCCTTCTGATGCTCAGTGCTGTTTTGATTAACTACAGTTGCCAAGTCACCATCTACACCTGGGAGTATAATTGGAAATAATTGGGATTATTATTCATGCATCTTACAGATACATAGAACTCTAATTCTGCATGTTTCCCTGCCACTAAAGTCAAACAGTAAAATATGTCCATCCTTCCAAGGGATATTTTTAGATTATGTACTATTAAGCAAATAAGTAACCTAAAAAAGGATGATAATAGGAATTGCTGGTTGTTTTTTACTCTCACCACAGGCAATCTTTTGGCAGGTGCACATAAGTCTTGATGAGAAGGTCTTATTAAATTATAGGGCCATTAACTGCACCCAAATATATTTTGACTGGTTATACATCTATGGTGACTGTCAATTTTAATGGGCTATTGATGGTTATTACTTACTATACTGTAGGACTAATAACCATATATTGTAATTACATATAAACAATTAAAATTATTCAAACCCAATAATCATTGCGATTGAATCAACAATAATCTCTTAATAGTACCACAGCTGCCTTACCCAAGAGATTTTAATGACCTTGATAACATTTAATAAGATATCCATGTAAGCAGTTCAAGAAAAATAGATTGGTTTTCATTCTCCTCACTATACCTCTAGGTCCAACAAGCTATTTTCCATCCATGAGATTTCGGAGATAGAAATTCAGCTGTGGAATTACCTGCTGGATTTCTATCATCTTTGAGGAAATAGGCACTAAAATATAAATAAAAAATGTTAACTCTCAGTAAACTAATCTTCTAGGCATTAGTATCAAAGCGACTGGCTAGATTATAGTGGCCCAGTCTCTCACTTATTTGAGAGACACCAGATAGCTTTTCGAAAATACTGATTATTAACAACTAAGGAAAAACTTTATAGTGATATGTTGTTTTAGAATAAGCAGTTTGCTATGCTCACAGACACTAAGTTGTTCTACAAAAATCTGTTAGCGTTAATGTATGTAACTTTCTCACCATCTGGTCTACAACTTACAAGAATGCTTTGTAGAGGACTCAATCGATCACAGTGAAGGGTTATGGGTGATTTGATAGTGCATGTGGTGTGTAATATCCATCCGAGGATATTCTCGACACATTTGATAATTTCAGTAGAGTCCACCCTTTGGTAACTACTGGACTAGAGTCATAGTTAAGTTCAGGGTCTGCAACATCAATCTTCATAAATTAAAATTGAATCCCAACAATTCCTGACTAGTTTATCTGTCATGAGTTTCTGCTCACTCTCTTGTGTTTAGTTTACTGATCTGCACAGTAGATTGCATACTTGTACCTAGCTCCTTAGAATGTTGCAAAATGTTACCCAAGATGAGTTATATAACTCATTATATATGTGTATGTGTATATATATAGCAATTATAGCAAATATATGCTATACATATATACATATATGTGTATATATGGGTATATATGTATATATATATATATATATATATATATATATATAGCAATTATTTGAAGAGATCTGTTTAGCTTTAAGTTCGGGGGAATCAACAAAATATATAACCTTCAAACTGCTTGTACTGATATACTGTGTCTACACAAATGCAGGCAGAGTGTGCTCATGATGACTCCCATGGAATATGAGGGAGATAACACCCAGATTCTGGGGTGGAAGAAACACTTCAAAAATCTTTCATAAATGGATCAACTCAGGGATGGTGAAGTGACTTAAAATTATATCTCATGAAGGATCATTCTTGAGATACTTCTTGTGAAAGGAATCCATATTGGGATACCCTATATCAGAATATCCAAACTATTATGTAGAACATGTATATTCCGAACATATTTTGTCTTTCTATAAAGAACATTCTATATTACCAAATGTTAAAATCTCTTCTTATAAATTCCTTGTTATTGATTTGTGAAAGGAAAAAATGTGTGATATGTTCTTACACATTTTGAAAAGTAAAGCATTATCTTACACAGGAGTCTGCATTGGGCAGGCTCACAGAGACTTCTATATCTGGAAATGATATCTGGAACGGATCGTATGAATTTGTTTTACCTTTGACAACATAGGTCAAGTTGCTAATGACAGACTTTAGTCAAAGTCTAGACAGTTATGAGGAAAATAGATATGATGACCACATTTTAGCTTTTATTCAGTAAAACCTGCCTGCATGGCTCCACAAGAATTAGAGTCTTGATTATGTCAGTCCTACTGTTTAAAAACCAGTCTGGGACTATAGTACTAAGCTGTGGCAAATTGGACTGTCCATAATTCTCAATCATGCATGATTCAGCTATTGTTGTATTAACATGAACTGCATTATCTTAGTGCAACCACCTGGTTCACCACAATGTAAAGCTGCTGTTGCTGCAAAGACAAAAAGAAGTCTTACTAGTGAATAGGCTCTTTGAGGTAGACAGTAAGGAAAGAAGCAAGAAGTAACAGTTATGGAGGTGACAGTCCTTAGGGAATACTATCTCTCTCCAAGCATTACTATTAAAAGTAAATTCCCCTCCGTCAAGTGTCTATCTGTGAACATTTGGTACATAAGTCATTCTGTGTATTTCATACTTTGACAAGTCATTCATTCATGTTTCTGTTTCCTTCTAAATAAGTGAATGCAGGTTAAATGACCAAACTTTGGGTGATGTAACAAAACTTTTGTGACAGGAAGTACAGTCAAGGAAACTATTTGAAAGAATCTCTAGCAAATGTGATGTCAGAGAAAATGCATGGCATCAGATTGACCTGGCTTAATGCCAGTACTTTACATATTGCTCTCAGAACTTGAGAGGATTCATTTAGACTTAGATTCTTGTCCTTACAGTGATGGGTATTATGTTTTGAGCTGGTCATGGCTTGCATATTAAGGGGAAAGATATTCATGAATTAGGACAGAAAAAAAGGCAGTAACAGGTTGGATGACTCTGAGATATAAAAGACTTACTTGAACTTGATAGAATGCATTGAGCATCTAATGGATAGAATGTGCCAATCAAAAAAAAAAAAAACACCTTGATAAGCAAAGACAGATCAGAGGAACATCATGTGCATCTAGGTATTATTTTGGAAACAGGGAAAGTCAACATCATCTATACTGATGCCACCTTAGTATTATATCTTTTATGAAAATGGATTTACACATCAAAAGTACTTAGTTTTAATTCAATACCTAGTAGGCACCATGTTGATTACAATTACTATTTTTGTCTGTATAGATCTGGTAGTCTGAGAATCCTAGTCCCTGTATGGTTGTTGGTGATTATAAATTCAAGGTTATGGTTTTGATTAATGAAAGGCAACCTGGGAGAGTAATTCACTAGGGTGCTATTAGCATTTGTGAGCGTTGGAGGTTAAGAATAAAACCTGACATTCACAAACATGATACATTTCCCCCTTAGACTTATTGAAATGGAGCTTGCCAACCTTTTTTTTTCTTTTTTTTCTTCGAAAGGAAATACCTCTGGACATGCTGAAACTTTGCTGCATGCTGAAGTTTGAAACATCTTACACTACCTTGCGCACTTGAAAGAACTAGAGGCGATGTAAGTGAATGAACCAAAACTTCACACATTCCTTATTAAACTTAAGAAATCTAGCAATAGGGAGGGAGCTGGAAGAGACTATGCCAGCTGGAATTAGTTAGAAGGAAAAAGAAAAATATGGAATGGTCTCACTTATATGTGGAATTTAGATAAATTAAACAAAAGGACAAGAAATGCTAAGACAAGCTAACAAGCTGATTATGGAATTGAAACATCCAGCAAAGGAGAGCAAAGAAGGGGGTGAACAAGGGAAGAACACAAAGTAAAATGGTGATGGGTCATAAATGATAGGGTGGTGGGAGATATATGGGGACTAGCACGGTGTAAAATAACTAGTTCATTAAAAAAAGTTAAATATAGACTTCTGCCTTTAAAATAGGTATTCCATGTTTTGTATTTGGGGCAGGTTATTGAATGAGGAGATGGAAAAATAGAACAAGGGAAGTTACAAAGGGGCTGTATTTGGCACTGTTGTATTTATCATGTATTAACTCAAAATCTTCTAAGCAAACCTTGGAAGTAAGTTGTCATCATCACCTCTTTAGGGAATGGAGACATAGTCAAGTCAAAATCCCTCAGAGGATTGCTTAGCATTGTAGTCCCTTACCAGATGGTCTTCAGATAATTAGTTTATGTTGGGGGTGTCACTACTGACTATTCAAACATTTCTCTTTCTCACTAAGAAAATAGATGCATTTTGATAAGGTGATATGCCTATCACTTCTGCAATATTCTTCATTGTAATGTCCTCAAGGGTAACCAATGGCACATTTAAAGGTGGATGCATGTGCTTATGTCATTTACTACTCCATCTTGTCCCTCTTTGGGCTGCAATGCCAATGTAAAGGCCGGAACGTTCGCTGCCATTTTGCATCTCAAATTGAGTCCAAGGTTGGGAGTCATGCTTGTATGATTATTCAGATAGATCTTGTCATCTGATGAAGTAGAAATGCAATATCAAAGGGACATTGCTCAGATGTCATTTCAGTGGATCAAATAAACACTTTTGAAGGTAAACCACATTTGGAGCTTCTATTGTAATCATAAAAATATAATCCTGTTAATGAATGGGGGACAGCAGAGGTGGACAACATTTTTAATCATGTTTCCATGGCAAAGGGTGACAGATATGATCTGTGATGGTCTTCCACTTATCTCCTGGATTTAGTGGAAATTAATGACCACTTTTCAGGATTGTTTCATAAGGGAGAATTAACAGCCCTTGCTGTTTAAAATAGTCATGCAATGTCCTCACAATGGAAGAAGTATGACAAAGAAAGGAGGCTCTATTAATACTCATGCTTCTGTAATGTATAGACCAAGGCTGCCCTCGCTAAACCAAGATGTAAGAACGCTCTGGGCTTCCAGATAGGAAGAATGAAGAAAAAGAACAAAAGTCACTGTAATAGAGATAAAGATGTAGAAACCCATAGAATGACTGAGTTTTTAATGCATCCAGCTTCTATTCCACAGTGCCTCTCAGTTTCAGAAATCACAAGTACAATAAAGATTAGATGTTGATAATAGTGTTCACCATGGTTACTAGTAATACAGTGAGGATTCCAGGATTGATTTATGAAGGCTATTCAGTGTGAATGCTAGGTTTCAAAGGGAATGATAGAAAAGAACCCCTAAAAGGAATTTCTAAATCTAGCCATTTATTTGTTAAAACAATACATTGGGGGTGAGGAAGAATGAGTAAGTCTGCTGGTTATTTCTTTACCCAGAAAACCAAATAGGGTGTAGGTGAGTTTAAATAGACAAGCAATATTAGCTGATAATCAGACCTTCTATCACTGCTCGAAGTCTGAGTTTTGGATTTTGATAGTTAAAATGTGATTTTTTTTTCTCTGTGGTTAACAATGTCAGATACTGAAGCTGCAAAATGAACAAACATACCTCCTTTGCTCTGAAGTCTCCTAAGTTAATGCTGAATCAAAATGATGGAAGCAGAAAATGAGAGCAGAACTGTAGGACGTGTTCCCAGTTGGGAGAGTGGTTAACGATATTTTCTTGGTAGCATGCTTACAAAAGACACGTACATGGAGAGCGAGAGAAATGAGGAGTTGCTGATGGCTGGACCCTGAGATAGCGAAAAAAATGCTGTTTCTGCATTATAAGCATGGACACAATAAAATAAAAATTGAAGGTGGGAGTAATTATTAAAAAAAGAAATTTGGTTCCTGACTGTTAGGAAAGCTGAAGATGCAAGTCAGTTTTGAGGTTACCTCATTGATGATTCAGAAAAACAAGAAAAGGTTATAAGTTGCATTTCTAAATACATTTCTCCATTGTGACTTGAAAATAAAAGGCGAAAAAGTACAAGCTCTCTATGCATAACATCTGCAAGACAACAGGAACCCATCACCACAAATGAGGGCTGTAGTGTTTTCAGGATCAACAGTTGCTGAAAAGCTCACTCCAATGAGGACTTTCTCTCATTAAATTGTGTACAGTACAGTACAAGCCACAGTTGTGAGGTGGTCTGTCATCCTAGGGGATTAACCAGGGATAATGGGAAACTTACTTATGAATTTTGGCTGTGCTCCCTGTCACAGTGTACTTCCTCGCTTATTTTGTTTTGCTTTAAGTGAGAGAGAAATATGGTGCTTATAAATGTTGATGACTGGTGGCTGAACCCCAACCTGACTATAGACTGCTTTACAGCAGTGAAAAGAAACTGTTGATTTTGTGAAAGGAGAAAAGAAAAATTAAGTTTACGACCTTATGCTTTGCTTTTCCACAATTGACTTTCTTAGTTTTTAAATGAATATATAGGCATGCTTTCAAATTCGAGGATAGCATACATTTCAAAGGCACTTATTTTCAAGTACTTTCATTTTAAAGTACTTTTTAGATGGTGAAAATATAGGATAATTAACTTTTAATTTTGCTCACATTTTAACTATTTTAGGTTACAAATAATAAATTTACACTCCGCAAGTTCCTCCCAATAATTTTTTGAGTTTTTTTTCTTTTCTGATGTCCTTTGTGATGTAGTCATACAGAATTCAGTTGCGTATATAATAGTTTTAAAACATGTAATGATGAACAACATCCAAACTAAGAGCCCTAGTTATTGCGTCTCCTGAAGTATCACTTCCTTGCTTCCTCAAAGGATAGTCACAGTCTAAGCTTTGCATTTAGTCTTGTAATACTGTTTATAAAAAGAAAAAAAATAATTCTATTGATTATACATATATGCCTACATACAACATGATTCGCTTTTCTTTTAAAAGTGTGACTTAACACTTCATTTGTAGACTAGGTGTTTTTTTTTTTAATTTGTCTTATATATTGGAGTTATCTTGTATGATCATACAGCATTCATTTTCACTCCTGTGAAACTCTATCACAAGTGTGTAGCACATGGATTATTGGTTCTCTTGAATGGTATGTTTTGTCAGTTGTTGGTATTTTTTGTTTTTTGCATTATGTACTTAATTACTGTGAGCTTTTTCAGACAAATCTTTTTTTATCATATGTAAAAATGTGTTTCAGGGAATAAACCTGGCAGTGGAAATCTGTTGTATGAATATTTGACTTTAGAGATAATTCTATAATGTTTTCCAACACAGTTATGTCAATGTATGCCTTCAATAATAGGATTTAGGGTTTTCAATTAATATATAGCATAGCATATCTTCCAACTTTTTGTATTTTCAGATTTCTTAATCTTGGACACTTAATAAGTGCCATATGAAACTGTATTTTCTGACTACTATTATTCTCATTGTTGTCATCATTTTATGTAAAAACTGCTAAAATCTCCTAAACTTCACCCTACTCTTTTATAGTCTTTCTCCTTTATCAGTGATGTAAAGTTTGTATCAGTTACTCTCATAGCTGATTGTTTTCCTGATTTGATCTTGTCCAAAGAAATACTTTGTTAAGACACACAATGTTAACCATAAATCTAGCCTCTTAGAAATAAATTGATCTTCCTCTTGAAGTTTGTTTCATAAATTTTACAGTGTCATTTAAGTATTTTTTTCTTTAATCCACCTCTCCAATCAGAGTTTAGGAGGGTTTTTTCAGCCATGTCTTGTCAGTGAGCACACTGGTGACATCTAATGATGTAAGGACTACTGACCATGGAAAGGCAGGAAAAACAGTTAACCATGTTAACTGTTGAATGAGTGGTGGGCTGATGAGGCACGTAGCCATGCTGGAAGCATCAGGATGGGACATAAGGAAGATGCTATTATGGAACAGCCTAGAAGTCTCTTGAGAACAATGGTGAGCTATAAAATGGCACTGAAGGATGGCTCACAGAAAGTATCCAGAGAAAGACAGATGGATGTTCTGTCCAATAACCAGGGAAGAAATCTGTGAAATGGCTGTGTGAGAGCATTGGTGGATAGAGTGTTCAGTGGAAAATAAATAAACCATGTCTGCTGAGGCAACTACTAGTGATCCATGTCAGATGGCAGCTGAGTCCTAGTAAAGCTTGAGTTGTAGAGCTCAGTCCCTGTGGAGGGTCAGGTCAGAGTGGATCCTCAAATCTATGTGACACCAGTTAGCAGAGACTGGGGTTACAGGAAGTGCTTCAGCATCACAAGTGCCATTTTTGGTCCTGCAACAGGAAATGATCTTTATAATTTTCAACAGAGCATCCTTACCCTGCTTCATCTTGATGAACATGCCCAATGAATCATAACAAGGAAAGAGGTAATGCTGTGCATTTTAAATAAAACATCTTATAAGATGTCTTGAAACTGTGTAGACCTAGACTCTGTTACACTGAAGAGAAGTTATATAGGCAACCGTTGATTGGATTTCTCATTGCCGTGAGTGTCTGTTGACTTGAAGACCTTTGACTATTTCAATATACATGTATTGCTATACCACAGTCAAAAAAGACACAAACACACAGACATACATAATTAAGACTGAAAACTCCCAAACAATGAGAAAAGTCTGTAAACATTAAGGAGTTTGGGGAAATAACCTAGGTCAGGTTTTCTCAATGCCATTTCATACCAGAATTATATGGGTGATATCAGAAATATTAACCTGGTATAGGGTATAGATTGGTAGACTAAAGCTATCACACACACACACACACAACAACAACACACACACTCAAACACACACACACACACACACAAAAACCAAACACCACAAACTTGGTGTCTTAAGCAATAGATAATTAATGTCTTGCAGTTTGAAGTCAGTGGTCAGGTCAAGGTGTTGGTTGGGCTGAGGACTTGGTGACAGGACATATTCCATTCTCTTCATCTGCTTCTGGTTCCGTTTCTGGAAATATTTGACATTCGTGGCTTGCAGATCCCTCTCTGTTTTATTCTTTACTTTGCCTTCTCTCTGTGTATCTATGTCTTTGTACAAATTTCTGTTTTTAAAGGACCAACCATATTGGATTAAGATCTTAAGGTCTGTTTAACTTTATTACCCCTATAAATGCCCACATAAGGTCACATTAGGAGATGCTGGGGTTAGGACTTAATATTTTGGAAGTTATATATTGATATATGTATATACATATACATATATATACATATATATATATACACACACATATATATCTTCATGTGGAATATATGTGTGTATATATATATATATATATATCTGTCTTCATGTGGGATGAACAGTTTCAGCTATAACAGGTACAAGAGAACAAAAATGAATCAAATACAAGTTATGCCACTTATTTCATGTGTTTAGAGATCAGCTCTATTGCTGTTTAATGTTGAGGAAATTGAGGTCAAGGAGAGAAAAATAATTTGTCATAGAAGGGTTTCAGCTACAAGTCCATCTCCTGATCTCCAATATGGAGCTTCTGAAGTTTGACTGTAAATTCCATTAAACAACACTTGGCCTTTAGATTTGTGCTTCTCATTTACTGGGTCACACAATTGCTCAGAGATGTGAAGAAAATGTGGTCTCGCTCTTCAGAAACTGGCTTGGCCATTCTAAGAACATCTTTGAACTCTAACAATTTTTTTTCTCTATGTGGTTTTTTTCTCCAGTGGCATGATCTTTAATATTTTGGGGTCATTAGCATTAGTTGAAAATTGTCTACAGTAGCAAGGATCCTGCATAGTCTTTAGGCAGGTGGGTGAAATGTGTCTTCAGTCAGTGTGGGACACTCCATTTTATGGAATTTTCCCCTCCCCTGGAAGGAGTGGAGGAAACCAAATGTTTTTGGAAACAACTACATACTCATTAGTTAAGAAACAGGGTGGCAGACTAGTGTTGTTTTGACTGATGCACTATAAAAATATTAATGTTTCCAAACTACAGAAGAGCAGTGAAAAGAATGGAACAGAAATAAAATTGCCACTTTGAGTTGCACATGGTAGATTGTTTTTCCTCGTAGCCCATTGCTATTTAAATTAGATGTACATTATCCAAGTGTTTAACTATATGTAAACTAATATTTCTTTTAAAAGGGTGAGAGAATCAGTGTTCCAGTCATCTAGATACATGGGTGTTACATCTGGAATGTTATTAAAATTCAACATTTTTGGCGGCTCTCCCCTGGCTTTGTGTGTGGGCCCCATCCTGATGTAATGGCTCTCATCTGCCTTGTTCCCCAGCAGGAAGTTGCCTGCATTGGAAGCCTGGGGTATGCATTCTAGGGCCTTCTGAAAGCTGCATGCTGGTTTAGGATTCCTTCCAAATCCTAACCTGTCAATATGCTTTTGCAAAGATCACTCTGTCACAGTCTATGTTTTTATTACAGCAACAATGAGTAAAAAAATTGTGCCAAGTCAGACTTATACCAGGTTGACTCTTGAATTTTTCTCTCTCACCAAATTACCCCTCTTCAAATTAACAAGAGGGCATTCAAACCCCATTCTCTGCAGCCACCAGTGGCCCCCCTTTCTTGCATAAACAGAGGCCAGTCAGCTCATGGAATCTTCTTGAATGAAAATGAGGCAGGGTGAATTTTTATTCTTTTTCAGATCTGGAGCATTGGGTCATCATTTCCTGAGTCTGTTCCAATCCTTATTCATCTCTTTTTAGTACATGACCTCTGACACTTTAATTCAGAATATTGACATCATGTTGCTGGTGAAACATACCCTTGGAGCACTGAGCTTGGACATGGATGCATTCGCTCATACTTCTAAACCTATTTGAGAAAATCAAATCCAGATATTGGCAAGATGGAAATTATTACATGAACTCGAAGCAGGAGGCTAATTGGAAGCTCATTTGGGGCAGGATGAAGTTGTTCTCAACCATCAAATGTAAGTAAGCCATATCAGGAATCTGGGTATTCTTCCGGGTATTCTGAAGACCTATGTCATTTGAACTTCCATGGCTCGCAACTTCATCCTCCACCTCAGCCTGTCTTTCCTATACAGGAAAGAACTCCTGTGTTGAACACACTTCAGCCTGAGACTGGACAGTGGCCAGACTATTCTTGAAAATGGAATCCTGAGTCACAGATCTGCAGCCACCAGCACAGACCATCCAACCTTATTGTAAACTACCAACTTCTCTGTCTTTTGACCTTGTTTTTTTAACTCAGGATAAACCAAAAAAGAGAAGCATGTTCCCCAAATCCTCTGCAACTTTTGTATTTCTTAAACCTTTTATTTTTTCCCCAAGTATTGCGTTCCCACAATCCAAACCATGGAGTGAAGTAATGACACATTTTCTTATTTCTCATCTTTTCCAGATTACAGCTCTTACAATAAGAGCCATTGATCATCTGGTAATAATTTTTAAATGAAAAGTATTTATTAATACATTTTCTAGAGAGCAAAAGAGTTTCTTTGTTTCCCCATATGTATGACTGTCATCTTTTGATAGCTGGAAGAACTCGATCTGCCATCACATACCTCTTTGAATGTTGAAGATTGATTCTTGGAATTTGTAGCCTTATGTGATTGCTGGCTTTTGCCTGGTCTTTTTGTTTTCACCATTACCTCACTATTTTGACACAGAGTTCTGATGTCTTTGACTGAGTTGCTCAACATTAAGGTTATTTTAGTCTCAAATAGTATCTTCAAAAACAATATCTTTGCACAGTGCACTAACTATTATTAACACTATTATGACTAACCTTTTAATGTTGTTAAGATGAATGTTCTGATTCAGTAGACTTGGGTAAGTAAGAGGTAAAGTCCACATTCTGAAGTTTTCATGCCTTCCAGCTTCCTGTATTATTGACCAAGAGACCACATTTTGAAACATAAATCTTAAATTTTGCTGTTCAAACTGGACAGATGATAAAACAACCAATGAAGGATGTGGATATGTGTCTATATTCAATACAATGCCTGTTTGTGTGTACATAGGTATGAAATATGTATATTATTTTTCTATATCCAGACATTAAAAACAGTTCTGAAGATACATATTTTAAATTATTCCACTAAGAATTATGTGACCATAATTTTTTTCATAAAAGTTCTATTCCAATGACTATCACATTGAAAATAAAGGCTACAAACTAGGAATTTTCGGAATTGGGGGAGTCATTTATACCATAGCAGTGGTATGCAGCATCAGATAGCAGCACTGTGTAGGTCATCAGACAACAGAAACTCACCCTAGATTGCCTGAAGTAAGCTAGTATTATAAAACAAAATTCATCCAAATACATTGAGAGATCTAGTTCGCTTTCATGGACCTTAGCAAGACACAGAATTCCATGATAGGGGTATTTCCCAATTGCCCAAGTTTTCTTTGTCCATTTTGCCCCTTCCTCAACCATTCTGCACATTAGGCTGGCAATTCCCTTTAAAAGGAAAAGGAATTTGTTTTATTCCTCAGAACACTCCAGTCTATTTGCAAAATGTGTGTGAACACAGGACCACTTTGCTATTTTTATTGGTTCTGAACTCCTATTAGTGCCAATTCAGTCATTTATCCATAGCAAAAATATTAAGGATGTGCTCTGTGCTAAGAAGGATCCTTTCCTTTACTCTGAATACAAATGGATAAACACAGAACTCCTATATATAATTAATTTATTTTCTGTGTGACGTTACTTGATAGAATTATAATTGATTTACCTCCTGCATTTTCAAGTGTAATCCTATAATGAAAGGCAAGACATTCCTTCGGATACCCACTCGGTTATTAACCATTAATCATAGCCATGGCAGATGTGGCCAGGAGGATGCCCTGTGCTGGGCCACTTACCGAGTAATTAAATGTTCTTCTGTCACTGCGCTCTGCAAGCATCACAAAGGGTCTTTTCCCTCTAATGAAAATAATTGTTTTATAGTAAGTAGTCCACCGTGAACCACTCCAGGATATTCCTAGAAAAGACATAGTTTGTGTAGCTAGACATTCCAAAGCGTGCAACCGCCTGACAGATTCCTAAGAATTTACACCAGTGCCTATGAAATAAAGGTTACAAAAAAAATTGCAATGTCACCGATACAAATAACTGTGGGTGTTACCATCTGTAGTACACACGCTACACCCCCATATCCACTCTGCACAGGTACTTCATTGGTTCTAGCAGTTACACACATACTAGGAGAGCAGGGCCAGAGTCAGGGCTGGGGCAACTGGGAGTCAGGGAAGCCGCCCAAAACCTCAGGAAGCCTCACACACACTTTCTCTGGTGGGTGATTTCTTCACATTCCTTCTTTGCTATGGGCACCCTTCTCCTCCTCCATGCTCTCCTCATGTTCTCCTACCTTGGGGTGATGCTATCCATTCTTTCCTCCCAGACCCAGGAGAGCCCACTCATACACGTGCACATGCAGTTGACCCAGATGCATATACAGTCATGGGAAGGGCGCAATACCACAGGTGGTAGTCATAGAGGCTAATGGGCAGACAAAGTCTAAATTATTTTCCCTATGGTATCTTAAATGAAAAATGACTAAATTAAAACACAAATGCTATTTTTGAAATTACCTTTCCCAATTCTTTAATCGATATGTACTTAGGTAGCACCTACTATATTCAAGATAGCGTCCAACATATATTCAAAATATCTTACATTAGTGTGTTGATCTTGGAAAGGTCATTAGTCATGGTGGGCAAGACTGCAAAGAACACATATGCATGGCCAAAATCCAACAAAAACAAATCAGTAAAAATCCTTGTCTTGAAGTTGCTCAGAGCTCTCAAAGAGGTAATTCTGATACCCCTGAAGTTATTGTTATGTGTTGGATCTATGCCCCACTAAATGCATCTGCCAAATCCCTATTTGTTTTACCTCCTCATAGCTCATAATACCCTTGTGTCTGGAGGTGAGCTATTAAAAAACAAGTCATTCGGGCAGCTCTCTGTTTACCCATGACTGTACAGGTTCCTCTTTTTCTCGCTTTCCTAACAAACCTGTCCTTTTAAAATTTAAAATAAAAAATAAACCAGGGAGCTAATATTGAGATCACTAGGGTTGGCCCTCATCCTACATGACTAGTGTCTCTTGTAAGAGTTGAAGACACGGACAGGCATGGGGGAGGACCCCAGGAAAACCTAAGAATACAAATTTACAAGTTCTGCAGACAAATCTCTAAAGAACATAAAACCTACTGGCACCTTGTTCTCAGAATTCTAGCTTCCGCAAATGTCAGAAATTATACTATGTTTTAAGCCCTCATTTATGATATCTTGTTAAGCCAAAATGGCAAATTGAGGAAGTAATATTTAGGCAACACTTGAGTAGTAATTCCAGGATAGCTTATTACCTGAAGTGAGAAGAAAGCTAACAGGCTTTGTTCTAATTTCACCAAAAAACAATGAGAGAACTAGTCTGAGAAAATACATCTACAGTTCGAGTGAGAGACAGAAAAAAGAATGAGAATGCTAGCCGGGCATGGTGGTTTGTGCCTATAAGCTTCAGCCTATGAAGCAGCTGGGGTTAAGAATCACGGTTCAAGTCCTGCTTGGGGCAACACAGCGAGATCTAGTCCCCAAAAATAGTTGGGCATGGCGGTGCCCACCTATAATCCCAGTTACTTGGGAAACTGAAGCTGGGGATTGCTTGAGTCTGTGGTACCACAGGCAAAAGCAGTGAGACCTAGTCTCTTAAAAAAAAAAAAGAGAGAATGCTCTCTCATGGATTACAGCTATGATCTGTTCACTTTGAGGTCATTAAAAACTTGGGTATTGAGATTTTCTAAGAGTATTTCAGGTTCTTATTTCAAATAAGCTGTATGTCTCAGGAATATGGGCATGTGTATGTAGATTCTGGTTGATTTTGAAAAAATTTAATGTATAATGCGAACCTTTTATCTTTAAAAAGTGAATTTTATATATAAGAAGGACATGATAATATGTAAGATGATTTTGAATCTGACTGCCAAATAATTTCTCTAAATGTTTATATAATTTTGGTTGAGTCTTTTAATTTGCTTTGTAAATTTGCAATTATCTACCAGTTATCTATAATGTTGTTCTCCTTATGACTTGTATTGCTGTTAGTACCTTGAAAACTTAAAAAAATGGTCATAGTAGAGAGTCAATATAAGTAATAGCTTTTGGTTGATGGAAATTTTATATTATTGCAGGACAAATACGTGTACAAAAAAACCTAAAGAAATCAAGGATGCATGTTGATTTATTTTTAAATTTCAATTTTTATTTTGATATGTGTATATATATATATTTCCTAATTTTGATCTATTGCATTAATGAGATAAGAAGACAAGAAGACAGTTGCTTTCTACACATTTTTGATTAGGCTTTGATATCTGGGAAGATATTTTCCTCATAGAATGTCTTATATCCTAAATATTTTCCATCTTTGATGATGATGTTGATGATGATGATGATTAATTTTTCTCAAGTTTAGTACCTTTTGCAATGATTATGTTGGAAAGTGATTTTGTTTGGCTTTTCTTTTTCTAAAGAAACTTTACCCAAATGGATAGTGTAAGATAAAGATCTAGTTGTTCAAACTAGATCATTTGAAGGGATTGAGGACAATGACTCCTGAAAACAATGAAGCAGTAAGTGGTGGTGGCTTCTTGAACTGAAGGTTGCACCTCCAGCACAGCCTGAGACAGAGTATCAAGCTGTGGCCTGAGGGAAAGCTGCAGAAAACTGTCTAGATGATTCCTTCCATGACTAGGATTATGTATTCCAATTGATCCTTCTCCATAACTTCCTTTTGGAAGGAAATTTCCTCACCCCAAAGGGGTGATGTTATCTACAGTTGCAGCAAAACAGAAAGCTTAGCATGCTGGTCTCAAATGGAGCTATCTTCAAAAGGTCTTCATAGCCCATCAGGGGCAGTTTATCTGCTGAGATCTTTGGTCCTGCTGTCTTATTCAATGTTTTCTTTTGCTCGGTCTTGCTGCCATCAATCCCTCAGGAAGATTGTTCCCCAAAGCTCCTCCTCACCTACCTGTGTACCCCTCCTCCCCACATTCTGTCTCAGATTCCCTTTTGAGAGAACATGGGCCATGGCAACATTTCACAAATTAACAAGAAAGGTAATCGCCTGCTGTGTTTCCAAGTAGTTGACCCTAATCAATACTGTACTAAATAGCCCTCAGCAGCTGATTTAAGGGGATTAATTTGAAATATGTTAAATGTACAAATGTATAAAATATAGGACTTTAGTCACTGAAATAATCTGATCCAATCTAGGAAATTCTCAGATGACTTAAGTAATGGCTATAAAATTGATCTAATGAGCTGCTTCGTGGTGGAGCGCATAGCTCACTGTATCTATTAAACCCAGTGTTGTATGTCCCTGTTCAGACTACATGGAGAGAAATGATATCAGCAACATAGATATATGAAGTGGAAATTTCACCATTAGCAAGAGGAGAGCGATTGCCAAGTCATTTTTCGAAGTCTTTCTTTAGAATATTACCTACCAAGGTCAAGCTCAAACTCATGCTTTTCTTCGGCTATTTTAATGTTAGTACCTTCGAACCTACAATTTGTGGGGCTAAATTGTACCTTTTAGAGGTACTTACTCTGTAATACATTCTTGTCTTAAATATTATCTTCTTTGTACTCAAGATAAATGCATTTCTATTTTGAATAAAATTCTAAGTTTTTTCCCATTAGACTCATCATTGAAATGCTCACAATATTAAGTAACAAATACCAAAGATAAAGAAAAAAAATAAGAATAGGCCACACAGGTATCATTTCTGCTGTGTTGATGAAAAAAATCAAATATGATGTAAGCAACTTGAAGAGAAGGTGCTATTCAGAAATACACAAAATTTTAAAATAGGAATTGGATTTATGTAAAATCTTATATATTTTAACGTAATTGTTCTTGGTTTTAAATTAATGCAGAGAATTGTATAAAAACAATAACATATCTGAGAAAAATTCATTGCTATCCTGCTAAAATTGAAATAATTTTAAAGTTAAAAAATACAGTGAAATAGTAAGAGCTAAGCAATAAGTTAAAATTGGACTATCTGGTATATAAAATAAGTTGTGCCAAATAGGAACTGTGTTTCTGATGTCTAATGTTAACTTTCATTCACAGTTTGATCCAGCAAGATAGTAGTTTTCAGGTGATCGATAAAAACGGGGACTAAATTTAGATTATTCTATTCAACTCTGACCTGTATGCAACTGACAGCATTCTGAGCCAGACCATTTGTGGTAAGAAGCAAAGATAATACTCATCAAAGTACCTGATGTTATAAATTAGAAATATGAGATAGGACTCAAGAGTCTACAATTCTCTCAGAGAAGAGAAAGCTCTATTGAATTTTATTTTGCAACATTAAGGAAGATACTTAACAGTATATCAGCCCATGGACTTAGTTCATGCCCCAGTAAATCTTTTAATAAAAGAGTGTTTTATTATCCAGAATCCCCTATTCCTCATCCAAGTACAGTCAGCAATAGTTGTCGTGGCTACTCTAAAGATGACAGCTGTGGTTCTAGTGAGAGTCCATTTTAAAAATGGATGCAGCTCTGATGCCCGCCTCTGTAAAGAATACTAAACAGAACTCCACAACATGGAATCTTGTCATTCGCCTTGTAAAACAATTTCTGAGATTCATTACATCGGCTTGCACACTAAATGGACTTCTAACTGGAGAGGAAACACCAAAGATTATTGCTATGAAGCCCCGTGCTACCAGAAGGGCTGAAGATTTAGTTAACAGTAGCCTTTTGGGGATAGGGACGCAGGAACAGACTGAAATAAAATGCAGTACTGAAATGAAAAGCAGCAGAGGAGACAGCTGTAAAGGACAATGAAGAGAAATGTGGCCAGTCCTGATCTGCTGCTTTGTTAGGCTTCTTTTGTTGCACAAAAAAAATAAGCTGTTTTGTTGTTGCTGTTGTTTTTGATGGTGGTGGTAGGGGATCATCTTTTCTGTTTCCAGAGATCATGAACACTGCAAGTATAGACAATTCTCACTTTTTGCTGCCATCTTTTTTCAAATCAAATTTTATTGTCTTGCCATTCATTTGTAAAACTTCATCATTAACTTTTTACTTTTGGTCAGGAAAAAGTAATGATTTCCATTTTCACATGTCACATTGGGACCTAAAAGTCCTCAGATATATTAATGTTTTCATGCAAGGATACCACATTTATTAAATTGAGAATTTTAAGTGAACTTTTGTAATAATGGTCAAAAAAGTGTGTTTCCAAACTTGTGACAAGTAACAGGGCCTACCAACCCCTTAACATGATTCCTTTACTTTTTATCATAGATTTGTAGCACATAAAAGAACAATAAACTCTGTGATTGAACATGAGTAGGAGGTCAGTCTTGTTAATAAGCAATGGCATATATAGTACTGAAAATATTACATAGGTTTTACATTTTAGCTTATCTGCTTATTTCACCATCTTATATAAAAGAATGTATACAATCTCTATATTTCAGATTACTCATTAGTTTATAAAGTCTTTTGAAAGTTTTAATAGCTAAAATTAATATCATATAGCTGCACAATAAATATATATTTCCATGCACAATATTTACTATTTTTTTCAGAGAATTGAGGAACTCTATCTGGAAAAAAAGAATAGCATGCCATCCAGAGAAATTGCTACAAAACTTAAATTAGGGAGACTCTATAGCAAAGTGGCTAATGAATGAGACTTGACTAATGTAAATGTAGCGATAGTACTAGACTTTAATAAGAATGTTCAGTGCAGAATAAACTGAATTGTTAAGTTCCAGTTGCCAACTGGAGTGTAGGAACTGAAAAACATGCCAATATGTCAATATTTAGGATAAAAGAGGAGTTGGGGCATTTGGGTGACAAGAAACTTAAAAACAAACCAGCTGTGAAGTGAAGACACCATCCTAGAGTGGAATCTGGTGGTTGCTAGAGTTCAGACAATCCAATTCTATTTCATTTTGAAAGAAAACGGTTAGAATTTTATCAAGTGGAGAAAGCTGAGTAAACCATGTGATAAGTTGTGGAAAATCTCTCTTGTAAAATTATTGCAGACAGTCTGATTTACTCCAGGTCATTTTTTGAGTGATTAATAAATACAAATGTATTACCTGAAATTAAATAGTCTATAGGAATTACTCAGATATTTAGTTCAGGGGTGATGAATAGCACTATTTAATTGCTATTTACATATATAATTATAAACATTACAAACATGCTGAAATCACTTTACTAGTTTTTAAAATTATTTTGAAGAAAATATCTCTGTATTATAGTGATTGTTTTAGTTTGAAAAAATGTGGAGTAGCTTCAAAGTAGGGACTTTGTTCTTTTTTACCTCTTTAATAATGAGAGGTAGGACAGAGCTTAAGAAATGCCAAAACTAAAATGAAATCATAAACTAAAAATGATATTTATGCTTATACAAATCTCAGAATCACTTTGTTACAACTTTTTCAAGCTAACATGAACTATTCATTAATAAAACATAGTCATTCCTTATTATAACAAAGGAAAGATTCCATATATCACCCTAGAGAAAGACCATTTAGAAATAAACAAGTAATGCCTAAGGAGATTTGTAATTTAGCAAAAATAGCCACCCAAGCTGAGTTATCTTTTGGGTAAAGAAAATAGGAGATAAACAACCATCCTGAAGGGAGTTGATTTGAAAATAAATTATACAATTTCCCTTGAGAGGCACATCTGAGAGAGAGATCAAGTACTTGTAGATGCTACCCAGCAGCCATTTCATGAGAATGAGAACACCCAAATGACATTTAAACAAATATGTTTTCCTTCATAGTAGTCTATTTGTAAGCTGCTAAAGTTGTTCCTCATTCGTTAGAAATCTCATAAGACTTTTATATTAATCTAGAAGCATTCTTTTATTTAAAAAAATTCTTTAAATGATTTATTTCTTGAATGATTTCCTTCCATTTTCCTGGTTTTACCTAAACAAAAAACAAACAAAAAAATCTGTATTTTGATTCAACGTTTTGTACTTCACTTTTATTTGCATCCTTTTTTCCTTAGAGAGTAAGGCAAATTTCTTAATTCCAGGTGATTGTGATTTCAGCGTTTTTTGGTACCTTAAGTCCTCACAGCATTTGTTTTGACTTAACTTTACCATGACATTATTTATTTATTAAGTAAATTAAAAAGTCAAAAGAGAAGATGTTTTAAAAACCTTATTTTGCACTTTTTATCATATTTATAGTATTTTATCTTAAATTCAATATAGACCAAGACAGTTTGTAATCACCGTAACATTAGGTCAAGGTAAATATTTGATGACACTCTTAATGATTTCTTATCAATTTCATAACTTCCTGCAGCTATAAGAGTCAAGCATTTCAGTAGAACATTTTTTAAATATAGTTAACCTTCCTTGATCATTACCAACTCCATATTTCTCACCTACAGTTTATGATATCAAAGGGTCTTTCTCATCCAGGACTCATATTTGAAGAATCAACTGAATTAGCAATTCCAATCAGACTGTGCCTGTTCGTACTCCTGCATTTTGCCTTTAGTCCATCCAGGTAGACAAAAGCTTTCTATTTTATATCTCCACTTAATGAGTAGGGCAGACACATTTCAACAAAAATGGTGGTTCCATAGTCAATCCTTGGCACTTCTTTGGTTCTATTACTACTGCTTCATCTTTATACATGGCAGCTGGATTGTAAAATTATTTAAAACAAGTAATAATTTTGGACATCATAGGATAAAGTAACACGTTTTTTACTGAATTCTTAGTTTCATCAATTTTCTAAGTCAAATCTCAAACACAAGACATATTTATACTCAACTCACCCTGCTGCTATGGCCTTTCATCAGTGCAGAACCCAAAACAAGGTTTTAAATGTACACAGTACTTGAAAAGTGATATCAAGAAATACTGGTTAGGGAGTTTGTGAAATGGGAAAGAAGAGACCATGAAAGTACTATCTCTGAGGAGATAGTGTGGGAAACTAGAGTTTCAGCAGTGGAACTCTAGGACAGATTGAACATTTCTTATCAGATTTGTTCTACCCAGAAGGCAAGAGGAATGTATGCAGAAATGAAATCAATGTGCCATTGATTGGAAACTTCTTCATGGAGACTTTCATACCCAGCACTTCTACTATCCTTATATATGCATGAGGTTGAGCCCACAGCTTGAAAACAAAGATCCCAGGTAAGGGTCACAGTGATTTCATAAGCACACTTTATCTAAGATATGTTATCAGTACACAGAGGTGTGATTTCAGAGATTCCTGACGAGTTGTGTGAAGCATCTGGTATACATATGTGTCTTCTTCATCACCTTATCCTCCTGGTCAATTATGACCTTTGTGTAATGAGAGGCACCTTCAGTTTATAAAATTTTTGACTAGACTAATGTGTTGGACTAATGTCTTTTCCCCCATGTCTAAATCATTGAAGTTCAGGTTATGTTGAATTGATATGTTGCTTTCATCTCATATGCAATATAGTAAATATTTATTGATATTCAATGCCAAACTTGACTCTAGATGTTTTTGATTAATTCAACACTTACAACCATATGCTAACGTATTATCAATACCAACTTTCTTTGAGTTCCATGATTTTCTCAACGTCACACAATTTATTATGGCATGATTTCAATTCAGGTTACTTGCCACCATACCTTGTAATTACTGTTCAGTCCTAACTCATCAGATCTTAATGTCAAGTCAGATTAATACCTGGCAATGTTGGAGTGTATCTGATATAAAGCCTAGCCAGTTGATTTTGAGTCAATTTTATAGAATTTTCCTAATTTATACATTAGGATCACATAACTAATAAAAGAAACACTATTAAACCATGAAAAGATACAGGGAAGCACATATTACTCAGTAAAAGAAACCTATATGAATAGATTATAGTTCTGTAATGTCAGTTACAGAATTCAATATCATTGTCATAGATTTCAACATCAGTGTGAATTCATCAAGTATTTTAATGTACCTCTTTAGTATGGAATTTTTCTCTTTAGAGAATCTGTACATGTGTGAAGGGGAATATGCATAAGGAAAAGCAGCGTACCTTCAACTAAAAATTGTTCTAAGTCTAAATCTTCTCTAAAAAATCTTTAAAATATATGATAATCTCCACAGATATAACAAAAGCCCTAATACTTGGTTAATAGTCTGCCATACTGCCATATGCATGCATTTGTAAGACATTTTCATGCATTATCTTTGAACAAAGTTATTCAGGTGAAAATCAAATCTCCAGGGAGTCACTTAGTAATTACTCCTTTCTTTCACCTCTTTTCCAATTTAGTTAGCTATCAGAGGTTAACTAACAACCAGATGCTAACATACTTCATTTATAATACAGGGTTTTCTTAACTACATTACCATTAATGTAGCAAAGAGAATCAGGGGTTGTTATTGTCAAATTTTGATGCTAGATATTGTAATGATGGGTCGGTTGGGTGTAGGCAGGAAACAGCGGTTATGTCTAAAAAAGTTATAATGAGAGAATGAAAGTCCTCCAGCTATGGTCTGGGCAGGACAAAAGGACACACAATTCTCAATAGAGGCATCTAGAACTTAGCAATATCCCTGGAAAGATGTTATTCCCCTCAAGCCCAATTGGATAATTATATGAAATAGTGTTTCCAAAATACAGTGAAACTGAACCTGGGAGGCCCATATATGCAGTTGAACCAATTGGGGGACATCTTCCCAGCTTCAGAAGCAGTTAACTACTGCTCTGAAAGAGACATGAGTCCAAGGCTGGAGAAACTGGGAAGACCTATCTCTGTCTCGCCTGTAATCTCAAAGTCATCAGCTGGAAATATTGAGTTGGCTGGAACATAGGTGTTAACCTCCTGGATCTTGGAGGAATAAAGAAAAGTCATGGTTATGGAGGAATAAAGAAAAGTCATGAAGGGAGTATTAAGGGAAGGGAGGGAGAAGGGTGGCATTTAAATACCCAGAGAGATAATCAAAATTGAATTATAAACAAATTTCTTAAAAACTCAGATACATTGAATTTATTGATTATAGGATGCTTTTATTCTCTTTTCCAGTTACTTGCTTTAATATATCTAAATTTCACCATGTTTTAAAGTGAAGGTGTACCATCTGTTCCTTCTAGTTCCCAGTATTCCTCTACAGATCACATAAAACCAATGATTTCATCAACACCATGTGGGATTGCTCTGCTGATTCTGTATGTAGAGTTTGCATGAGTGGAGGTTAGAATATATCCTTGGCAGTCTGGTTACTGAGTGTCTCCTGGGAAATTTGTTCAGTATTACATGAAGTTGTAAGCAATATATTAGAAAGATACATACCATTGGCTTTGTGATTAAAAAGAGTAGAAAAGAGTTTAGTGGCAGGGCTAGTAAGGGGAAGACATCAATAGTATACTTTGGAAGAATCACTATTATAGATTCAGAGGTAGATTAAGCCATTTTAGTGTCCGAGTAAGAAAAAGGGGATAAACTATTTTGTCTTTACCCTAAAAATGAAGACTGGCAGGGAATATAAGGAAATAAGCGTGGGAGTGGAGGGAGTACCTATATGTATCAACTGCACATGAATTACTAAAAGGAAGAATCTATAATTGATGTGTACCTTTTTTATACTCAGATTTGCTATCTCAAGCATGATTTTTTTCCTTAAAATTGATGAACTAAAAGTGAGAAAGAACAACATCTGTTTAATGAACTTGATTCAGTTCTAATTCCATTACCTAGAAACAATTTATTAAGAGGTCCACTGATGATAGTTTAGGTTCCTGATTTTATGAAGCTCGGTGACAGTTCGCTGGTCAAATGACTGAAGTGTTATGTGTATAACACTAATAGAAGACCAGGGATTGTTGGGTAAAAAAAAAATAATAGAAGAACAACACTAATTGAAGACTAGGGATTGTTGGTGAAAAAAACAAAATTACAATTTAAAGGAGTATTTCTATAATGGTGTTTAGGAATTGACCTCATTTATTGATGCTAGTTATCCATGACAGAATCATTGACACTTACACAATGTGAGAGTTGGCTTTGATTGTCTTTTCTGAGGTCTCCATGATTTTTTGAACTCCTTTGTCTAGATAAAGCAGGCTACACTTAATCTCCTCAGAGTTATTTTAGTCAAAATGATTGCTCTCAGTGTATTTTGTGATCACTTTGAACTTTATTTCCTATTATTAAAGATTACCTTTGCAATAATTACAAGAACTCTCTCCAGGAATATTTATATTCCTGGAATGTTTCCAACCAAGATTCTTTTAGATCCTAATTAATGTCTGCTCATACTTGTCTTGACATAAACTAGAACTTCCTGTTTTTTCAGTGTTACACATTGTCTATAAATGTGAGACTTTTCTCACCTTTGTAAAGGAAGAGTTATAACTGACCAGATGATAATGTTGTGCTCCCTCAATTTAAATATAATAATGTGTTATTTCTAGAAGAGATTCTCTAAAAGTTTTACTCCTTAATTACATCAGAGTTTATTTCTTTATGAATGTTGTTGGGCATACTGTTGGGTGACCGATAATAATGGAGGATTAGCAACCTGAATCTCAAGTCCTCATTTCAGCTCCAGATGTGTGCTAATTTGGGGGTGGAGCTCAAGAAACCTTGTTTAATGACAAATTTAAAAAGTTTGAGGTTAAAGGTTAAGTAAATATTAAAAAATTTGCTAGCTTTTGCAGAAATTGTTCACTTTTTAAGAACGTGAGAAAAAATACACTTTAAAACTTAAAAAGCAACTAGAATTGTGCTAAAAGATAGTTCTTATTCATGAACAAAAAACACCATGGCAGTGAACTTATGATTTCTCTAAAATAGGAATATGTATGTTCCCTTCTATACAGTTGAGTTGTATTTGTCTTTGTCACTAGTTATAGATGTAAGCAAGAAGAGGTTATAGGTTAGCGTTCATGAGATTCTTTTCTCATCAATAAAATGGAGTCTGATCTACGATCCCATTTAGGTCTAAATTTCTAAGAGGTTCTCAGATCCTTTCTCTTTCTAAGAGCTAGGTAACAATTTACTATAAAAAATCGAACTATTTAATAGATACCACTGGGAAATATTCAAAATTAGGAAATCTAGCAATAAAAGAAAATTAACATTTTGAAAACTATAATCAAAAATGTGTTGTGTATCTGAGGGTACAAAAATCAACATTCATAACATCTGTTTTTCTTTTGGTAGTGTCTTTAAATGAACAGCCAGTATTTAAATTGTCTAAGAACAAACTTAAAAGTACTAAATTATTTAGTATTTTAATTTTTTCCCTATTGGTATTATAAAATATATAGGGATTTCATTTAGGTTATTGATGTTAAATAACTTTGAAAAAGTCATTGTTCATTCATTACATGCACAAAGTATATATTAGAAAATAGGGACTTTACTTACTAAAGTTACTAAAGTACAAGATTAGCAATCAACAGTCTAGAAATGTCTGTGCAAAATGCATATCTTTCCCTTGATTATGATTCTTTTTCTTTCTAGTCATTTAAAAGATAATTAACATGGTTAACATAGATGCACTACCTAAAATAATATACAAATTGAGTGCAATCCCTATCAAAATATTATTGACAGTCTTCACAGACCTAGAACAAAGATTACAAAACTTCTTTGGAGCCACAAAAATCTGTGAATATTCAAAACAATCTTGAGGAAAAGGACAAAAATGGAAATTTCAGGATGCCAGATGTTATATTAAAAAGTGACAGTCATTTAGACAGGACTGAAAGCAGATCAGTGGAACAGACTTGAGATCTCAGAAATACACCTACACATACATGAACAAGTAGTTTATGAAAAAGAGAATATAGAACAGAGAAGACCTCTTCTATAAATGGTGTTAAGAAAACGACAGCTACATGACTGAATGGTAAAGGATGGAACTAGATTTCTGTGGAGTAACCACTGTTCTTGTGATCAGTGTGCAGCAGATCAAACTGATTAGATGTTTAAAAGAGGGGAAATTAATATCTGGGATGTATTGGCTGGCATGAGAGAAGGCCATGATCAAATACATCATTCTGTATTTGGAATACATCATTCTGGGCTTTGCAGAGGGAGGTTTAAGTGCAAAATATCAGGTAAGACATTGGGGAAGGAGGTGGGTGCTGTTTGCATTTGGGTCTGTAAAAGTTTATTCTCTGTGTTTCTTGTGACTTTGGAGGCTCTCTGGAACTCTGATGAAAGGCTAACGGGTCTGGGCCTGTCATCTCAGCAATGAATTGCTGGTTTCCTGAGAAACAAATAAATCCTTGTCTTTCCCTTGCTCATTCTTTGACTCTTAATTACAGAGTTAGACTAACCTATGTCCAGAGAATTGGTAGTGGTCAGTTGTATAGACTAATCCTGATTGTGCTTGGTTAGTGTGAACTCTCAAACATAACAGTATAAGGCTGGGCATGGTGGTGCATGCCTGTAAGTGGCAGCCTAGTAAGCCATGGCCGGGGCCAAGGATCGTGGTTCAAGTTCTGCCACAGGCACATAGTAAGACCTAGTTCCAAAAAATATAGCTGGGCATGATGGCATGTGCCTGTAATCCCAGCTACCTAGGAAGCTGAGGCTGCAGATTGCTGGAGTCTGTGGTCCCAGGCAACGTGAGCCTGCGGTTCCACAGACAAAAATAGCAAGACCTAGTCTCAAAGAAAACCCAAAAATAACAAACAAAAAAACCCATAATAGTTATGTAGATTTGATTGATATACATTATTATATATAAATATTTTAAACTAAATTATTCCAACAAAATACTTGAAAAATTTCCCCCATATTTGTCATGCTAAAAAGACTCATTTCTTAAAGTCTCTTTATTGATTTCCTAAACTCTCAGCTTCATTTAGGGATCTCCAAATCTGTCTTCTTTAGAATCTCTTTATCCACTGTTTCCTCTTCGGTCAATAATATATAAGAGAACTGTAAAATAATTAACTTAAATTTCATAGGATTTTTCTTAACTAGATCATGAAAAACTGAACATAAATTCACATAAGGTAGTAAACAAATGAAGGAAATTCCTAACAAAATAAGGAAACAGATACAATTTAAGAAAATTATGTTCAATATTTCAAGTGAAGATGCAAAGTAAGTTTTACTAACTCAATCTTATAGGAAAAGTAAAAAGGAACCACACTTTCTCAAATGATTATCTTTCTAAAAAAACATCTTGGTAAAATGATAAAATCCTGAGGAATTGCCATTAATATCTCCAAGTATATATGAAAGTACTAGATGAATGGACACCCTTTACCACGTGAGGAACAGTGAGAACTGCAAACAGCTAGAACATGGTAAAACATGGTCAGTTGAAGAGAGCTGATTCTTTCCAATAAAATACAGATGCTAGACCTACAGAGTGGATTTAGAAAATGATCTGAAGCCCAACATTTTCTTCTACGTGAATAGGATATACCACTAAATTAATTGAAATGAACCCTGCTAGGGGCATTTAACAAAAGTCAAGGTATTTTGACAAAGGCTGCATATAGCCTGAAGTTAAGCTATTGAACATCAAGGATAAAGATAGAATTCTTTAGACAATCACACGAAAAACTATCACTTAAAAGCAGAAAAAATTAGCCTGGTCTCTGACTTCTCCATAGTAACAGTCAAAGTCAGAGACAATGAAGCTCTATCTTCAAAGTACTAAAGAAAATAAAATGTGACCCATGAATATAATTCACAGTCACAATATTATTCTGTCATAAGCATGAAAGGATGTCTGAGAGATAGCAACATGAACTCTGCAATGAGAAAAAAAAAAAGAATATCTAGAATAAAAGAATATTTCCCAAGAATATCTAGACAATTAGAGATGAATCAAAATAGTGAACTCAGGACTCAAAGCTACAGTTAGTTCTGGTGAGCATGGAGACCCTTTATAGAGAAAGATAAATAATAAAATAATACGTGATGCCTGTTGTTACTAGGCACCCTGCAGTCTGCTAAGGATGTCCTCAATAAATCAAAAAACCTTATGTTGTAGATGCTATCGCTACCTCTCTATTACCGATGAAGACAATAGAAGCATAATGTGATCAAAGTGAATTAAGGGCACAGGAGAGGTGGAGTAATTGATTTGGGCAGGCAGAGGCTTAAAAAGAAAGCATTCTAAAGCTTTCTTTTTAAAGCAGCTGCCCTGTGGTGCCCACACAACCACAACTTTCAAGATTTCTAACAGACCTATCCATATCACAGGAAACTGGTTTGACGTTCCTCAAGTTGTGTTTCTCCTTGACTCCATTTCATCATGTGGTGTGAAGGGATTACTGATACATTGACCTATTTATCTTTCAATTTGAGATTGCTCTCTTCCATAGCTGGTGTGTATTTCCTGTTTTCTGTAAGTTTAGGAGCAATATCCTCATCATATTTAATTTCTCCACTTTTACCTTAATAGCAGGATAGTGTCTTCCTATCCTTTCGGTGGTTACCATCCAGATTCCAACATGCATCCTGGATGCTGGGATTATGTTACTGTAACAATCATCAGTACATAGTTTGATTGTCTTATGAAATGAACACACAGATGTAAACAACACTCAGATCAATCAACAGAGTATAACCTAGATAATATTCATCTTGTATTACCTACCAGTATGACTCCAAAAGAAGCCACTACTATGTATTCTAAGTTTAATAAAGTCCACTTTAAATCTTGGAAGCTGAATCATCCTTTATATACTATCTCAGTCCTACTCCTACTAATTTTGTTCCTTGAATATTTGTCATTTTTATTACCTTATGGTAGTATCACATTGTGTAAAGTACCAGTTAATATTATAAATGTACACTGCCCATTATGAAAAGAGACAGTGACTCAAAATAACAATAATATATGTATGCATGTTTATGTATTTTCACGTAGAAATGGGGGGTCTCCTTCTAAGACTAGGGGTTCAGTTTCAGTAGAGAAGTTACACATAGTTGGTGTTTTTATAGCATGATTTATAATTACAAAAAGTTGCAAGACAACAAGGTATTCTTCAGTAGGTGAGTGGATTAATGTGTTAGATCCATTATCCAATGCTAAGCAGCAAGGAACTATCAAGTTGTGAAAGGAGACATAGGAGTTGTAAATGCATATTACTTACTGAAAGAAATCCATCTGAAAGTTTTCAAACTGTATGCTTGGAGAAGGTGAGACTGTGGAGAGAAAGATCAGTGGTTCTTAAGGGGGAGGGAGCTAGGCAATGAAAATATACTCTAAGATAGGATAATGGCAGATACATACCCTTTTATTTGTCAAAATCCATACAATGCACAACACTGAGTGTTGTAAAAATCTCTTTACAGGAGATTCAGTGTTGTGCATTGTATCGATTAACACACAAAAGCTTTATCTAGGTAAATTGCAAGGTAGACTTCTGTGACTATGATGTGTTTGTGTAGATACAGTTGACTATTAACTATGACATCTAGGACATGTGTGGACAGTGTGGGAGGCTGTGCATGTAGAGAGGGGGCAGAGAATGAATAGAAAAACCTTTGTTCCTCCTTTTGACTTGTTTTAAACATGATACTGCTTTAAAAAAATTTTAAAATATGCATTAATGGCATGGCACCCTGGAAAGTTTACCTTTCACAACATTCAAAACAATCATGTTACACATACAGCATAGAGGGGCAGGGAGGGAGGAACACAAGGCAATATGGTGATGGGTCACAGGTGAAATGGCAGTAGGAGAACTATGGGGACTATAGCAATATAAGAAAAGAAAAAACTGAATACCTTTAAACAATCATGTTAGCATCTATTTTGAAAGCATAACATTTGCACAGGTCTAAATTGTTGCATGCCTTGAAAGGAGAAAACTGAATAAGTTGAAAGTAAAAATGGATTTGATGTAGAGGTCACATCAGTATTGTGAAACCACAGTGTGCTCATATATCCTTATCTTTTATACAAACTGTAGTTCCTCCATCACTATTTAATTTCATTATTCAAAAGAAATGACAGGAGGAGTTTAGAATGCCATTTAATCAGATACCTGCATCAGTTATTTTGAATATTGAATAAAAGCCTCTTATTTTGTTCATTGGCAGAAATTAAAATTGTGTGACTCTGTTCAGAAAAAGGGAAGGCTTCTGTGACATAGCTGAAGTAGTTTTTCACTTAACATTCTTTTCCCAGCACTTATAATTTAATAGAACACTTTACTTGACCTTTGTTTTATTATCCTGTACTTTTATTCTGTTATTAGTACCTTGGAAGAATATTTTATTGGAAATTTAGTTTCCTAAAATCTCTTACCATGAGAGAAAAATAACAACTCTTTTTACAGGTTAACAAATCATAGCTTTCTCCATAAAAGACAAGTGTGTGGTCAGCATTGTACGTTGATGAATTTTAATCCAATAAATATCCCAATAATAGACAACCAAAAAAAAAATTCATCAAAAGAATTCAGCTGATCTTGATAAATTCAGACAATCTTTTGTCTTTTGTTTTTCAATTATTTCTTGATATTGAAATAGTCATGGTTACTACGCGGTCTATGTTAGAGGGATACACCTCTTCAGATGTGTGAAACCAGCAACCTCCGTGCAAATTTTCCACATGAGAAAGTCCAAAGACTTAAACTTAATACTGCAAGACTCTTGTTACTTTTTCTGGTAAGATCCATATTTACATTAAAAAATATTCTCTATAGTGATTTTTGGGTTTTTGAAGTTTACTTTGCATTTTGTCTCCTTTTCCCTCTTTCCACTTTCTCTATATCGCTTTCCCCTTACCCTGCTTAGGTAGCCTTAAATTTATTGCATTTTGTGTTTCCTCTTCCCCTTCTTTATAATCCCCATAAATTACACACCAAAGGAGGGGCAGAGAATTACTCTTTGCTTATTATTTCTCCATTATTATGTGGCAATCATCCAACAAATATTTTTCACTTAGATTATATAAAGTGACTAATCCCTGATATTTCCAGTATAGAGTTTCATATAATTCCATCAATTAAACTTCCCTGACTAATGGAAACACCTTTATATTTGAAACTCATTCTAACAATTCTGCCAGAGAGAAGAAAATGTGTTAAAGCTTCGATTTTCATTGGAGTCCTTTAAGATGCTCTCTTAGAGAAAAACTTTCCTAAGCTTTGAGTGTTATTCTGTGCTATTACTATTTTGGGATTAGTAGTTTTTTTTTTTTTAATATAATTTCAAAACAACAGAAAATATTATGTGCATCAGTCTCTACATAATTTAGGTATTTGATACAAAGGAGAAAGAAATTCAGATCTCATGTGGAAGAAGGTTTAAATGTTCGTTTTTACAATGCTCTAATGCTAAAGGTTAAGCACGGTGGCTAAGCCATCTGAGAGCAGTATTATCTTGAAAAAAAAATAACAGTCTTAAAGCAGCTTTAGGTCAGACACAAGCTACAATAACTTCATCTAAAGTGATCTGTTGCGGCAAGACGGAGCATTTTATGGCCATAACTCCATCTTCTGCTGGCCACTGGATATTAAACATAGATCTTTAGCAGTTGATGGGCTTCTTATAATTGGAATTTCATCTTAAGATTTTTTATGGCAAATGTACCTCAAATACAAATATTTGAGACCCATGCTTTACTGTATGGTTTTGTACCAGACATATTTGAAATAACTTAATTTCTATATAAAATTATAAATGATTTTGACCATAAAAACAGATTTTTATGGTCAAATTATACCTAAAATTATATTCTGTTATAACTGTATTGCAAGTCATAGGTTTAAACTTCTGCTTCAAGAAAAGGTACTTTACCTCAGTAATTTTACATTCTACAGTGTATGTGCAGATGACATAAGCTCAGAACACATTCAGGATTCTGTATTCCTAAGTAAGTCACACCTATCACCATATTATATTCATAAAACAGATTGTTACTGTTTTTGCCTGTATGGGTAAATTGCCTTTCCCCCGGACAGTATAATTCAGTCTAACACAATAGTATTCTTATGAAATTATGCTACACTGATAGATATTGTAAAGAAAGACTAGAAATCTCCCATCACCTACAGAGCAGGATGTATTTCAGTGTCAAATGGACAAGGTGACATCATCTTTAGGAAATTAGTTACCCCCAGGGCGTGAGCACAGAGGTGTGCATATGTCCTGAATCAGGGCTTAAAGGTCAAAGTTAACAAAACATTAGGTTTATATATTTGCTAAGTATTCATAAGGGGCATTTTCGCACTTACCTATAAATCTATATCAAGTCAGGTTCATAAAACTGCTATGGCAAGTTCCTATTTGTCACCACAATGTATTCTTAGAAAACTTACTGTATAGCAGATTGTGATAAAAATTTTATATTTCCTCACAGGTACAATGTTATGATTTGATGTTCTATGGTAGACCAAGCATCAAATAAATCACAGACATGACTGAAAATATGTCATAAAGTAAGACATGCAACTGTAAATGTGTGCAATCATTTTAAATCCTAACATTATGCTCCATGTTCTATGTAATGAGCATAAATGGACCATACACTCTGAAAATGCCCAGCCCCCAGTGAGTCATAAAAATAGAATATAGAAAATGCAATTCTACTTTATTAGAAATTCGAAATAGCCACAAGATTTAGTTGATTTTCCCCTTCGGCTTCATCCTTGAAATATGGGAGGGGTTGGAGACACTCTTTTCCCTGCACCCCTCCCTCCAACCCCCATTCTGTTGCTGCATCCCCAGGTGACAGAGTTACTGTGTTTAATGTAAAATGTCAGATCCATGTCACAGGATTACAAGTTGTTATGAAACTGTGGGGTACCTTAGACCCGAATATGGCAAAGGTGAAATGGCTGCTTGGAAATCCAGTTCCTAATGGAAGGGAGTATGCACGTGCTGCTGTTAACTTACATTTTAGGTTATTTATTGCCTATTTGAAAAATTATGTCATGCAGGGAGGAGATACATTTCTTTGAATGATTAAACATACGTGGACATATTCATGTCTCTCTTTGGTGTGCTCAAGGGAATACCACTGCCAGCAGTTACTCAGGATGATGTGAACTGAGACGCCATGATTTAAGGTATGTGAGAAATAAGGCCAACCCTACTGATATTTAAGGCATCTGAGTAAGCACTTCTTAAGAGCTTTCAAAATCAGTACATTTCTTAGACAGTGGTTCTAAGGTACATGTACTTTGTTAGTGTGACTAAAGCTAACCAGAATGCTGGTCAAAGAAATTGGGGACATGTGGATTTAGGAGAACTAAGGACAAGTAGGGAAAATTCAAGACTCTTTCTCCGCAGAGGGGAGCAGAGCATCCTGAGAAAGTATTTTGTTCTTGCCTCACTTGCTTTGGTGTCTTTCCTTCTTTCCGGTTATGCTTTCCTTAACAGGAAAGAACTGCTTCAGGAAGATATGTTTTCACAGGAACTGTTCATACCTTGAATGAATATTGGTGGAAGAATTTGAAGGCAAGTTAATAAAATACTAATGAGAACTAATTTGTTGTGGTGGTGGTCTCACATAAATATGGGCACAGTTCTGCTCACAGTAGTAAAAGCCTTTCTTTCTTTCTTTCTTTCTTTCTTTCTTTCTTTCTTTCTTTCTTTCTTTCTTTCTTTCTTTCTTTCTTTCTTTCTTTCTTTCCTTCCTTCCTTCCTTCCTTCCTTCCTTCCTTCCTTCCTTCCTTTCTTTCTTTCTTTCTTTCTTTCTTTCTTTCTTTCTTTCTTTCTTTCTTTCTTTCTGGGTTTTCCTTGATGGAGAATGAAAATGAAAATGACTGGTTTCAAGAGCAAGACAATTCAAGAAATTGCATAACACAGCACTCAGATTCCTGTAGAAATTGGGAATCTATAGGGGAAAGGATACTGAAATGTGAAGTACGT